>JAXRJS010000044.1:1032500-1064802 GCA_037127375.1 Dione juno
CGTTTCCACCCCCTCCCCCAAATTTTTTGGAAATGCAAGACAAAGGGCTTACAGTCCCCCCATTTTTCCCACTATCCCTTTTTTTTTTAACTTTGAATTTAAAATCGAGAATGAAAAAAAACCCTGGGTTTTCAATCCTTTTGGGTTTCCCGTTTTTAAACCAGTAAAACGGGGGTTGTTTTTTGGTCTGTGTTTTCCGGTTCCTTGTGGGATCTAAATCTAAAATTAAATTATTAAAAAAATCAAAGGTCCTCCTTTGGAACAAAAACAAAAATTTAATAAAAATTTGCAAAAAAAAAAATAAAACCCAACGTTGTTTTTGCGTTTTATATAAAAAATTTCCCCCGGGGAAACCAAAACCCAACGTTGACCTAACATAGTAAATTTTGGGCCCAAATTTTATAATTTACAGTCAAATAAAAAAAATTATAGATAAAAAAAAGGGAAAAACCCCTTTAACAAGTTATATTTTAGTTTTTTTTCATACTAAATGATTGCATACCCCCGCAAATTTAAGTTTGTTCCAAAAAGTTATACTTCCCGGCCGTTAACCCTAAAATTGGGTAGGGAAACCCCCGAGGGCGTAAAATTTTCCCGAAACCAAATAAATTTTTTTTTTATCACCCCAACACCTTTTATTTTTTTTTAATATTTCCTAAGTTTTCACGCTGAAATCCCGAAATTTAGAAGTGTGGGCCCTGGGGAACCGGGAAGGGCCCCGTTTTTTGACACCCCTCCGCCCCGCTTTCCGCCAATTTGGGGCCCAAACACAAAGCCCCAGAAAGGCGGAAAAGGGGCTTTTTTTCCAGAAAAAAGGGGGAATAAAAAATCTTTATGTGAAAAATTTTTTTTAACCTTTGTTTTTTAATATTTTAATTTCCCCCCTTATTTTCCCCGCCTTTTTTTGTATTTTTTTCCAAAAAAAATTACTTATTTTTTATTTTAACAAAGAAAACCTTTCGAGAAAAATTTTAAAACCCCTTTTGATTTTTTCTTTTTAAATTTTCCCCCAATTTTTTCTCAATAAAATATGCCGTCCAAAATTTTTTTTTAAATGTCATTTAAAAATTTAAAATAAAAAATTATTTATTAAAAAAAAAAAATTTTATAAAAAAATTTTTAAAAAATAATTTTAAAAAATTCATAATTTTATGGGTATTTAATTTATATTTTAGATTTTTTTTGGTGCTCTTATGCAAACTTAGAATATGTAGGGGGTTTACACAAAAAAAATAAATCCCAAAAAATTTACGCCCAATGTATACAAAATTTTTTTAGTAATATTGAAAAAGGGTATGCAAATAATAAAAAATCAATAAGATATTTCATTTTCACGCTTTTACCCACAAAATAGCGAGAAAACGAGTGAAAAATATTGGGTGAAAAAATTGCGAAAATTAAACCCCGCGTTTAAAAAAATAAAAAATAAAAAAAAAATTTAAATAAATGAATAAGCTTATTAGTATAAATTTTAAAATTTCCCCCAATACTCGATTTTTTATGTACCTTGAAACCCTACAAAATGCCATCTTTGATAAAAAACCGGTCGCGAGAATACACACTAGAGACGTTTGAAAGAATTTAAAAGTTTTTTTTTTATTTTTTTTAAATTTTTTACTAAGAAAAATTTATAAGTGATTAAGGGGGGGGTTTATTTTGATTAAATATCTTGCCTAAACCCCGGGGGGCCAAAAAGATTTTGGGGGTTGGAGACCCCCAATTCTCCCCATTTTGGTTTTCCCGGGGCCCTCCAAAACATTAACCGGGAAAAGCTTAATGTTCATTTTTTTGCCCAGTTATGAAAAATGTTTTTCCCTAAATAGGAGTCGAACCTACAATCCTTTTTGATTAGAATTAGAAATTAGTCCACTGCCCTCAATATTTTCCCCCGTTTTAAAAGCCACGAACCCCAGTTAAACGGGGAATACAATAGGGTAATTCTATTGGGCGAACCAAAAAGGGAAAACTTTTATTTAAAAACGGGTTTAAATTTTTGCCACATTGGAAAATTGTTGGGGGAAATTTTTAAAAAGTGCAAACAATTTTTAAAAAACGGACTTCTGAAATGGCCCAGAGTTAGATTGAATTTTTAATCCAAAAACCAAATTTTATCTGATTTATATGGGTTCCAACGCATTGGAAAAGCGGAAAATTAAAAAAAAATTATCATGAGCAAATTTTAAAAAAAAAAAAAAACATTTTTTAAAAGAATTACAGATTTAAAAAATTTAAAAAAGCAAAATTTCTCACCAAAAAACCGGGAAAAATATTTTCGACATTTTTGATAAAATTTAAGATGAAAATTTCCCAAACCCTTTTTTAATCTGTGTGCTGCGCGAATTTTACTGTGGTTTTTCAACCCCTCTTTAAAGCTTTTTTCCTTTTCGCGGGCAAAGGGCTTACTATATGTTACATTTAAAACCCAGTTTCAGGACGCATTTAAGCTTTTGATTTAAAGGGGGAAAAAAAAAATTAAAAAAAATCAAATTTTTAAAAAAATTTATATTAAAATTTCATAGCATTTTTGTTTTTTTGGTTTTTTTTGAAATATAATTATATATATATCGATATATAAACTTTTTTATAATATTTTTAAAATATATTAAATAAAAATATTATTTTATATAGAAAAAAACAAAAATATTTTTAATTTTACTAGATATATATATAATATATATTTTAAAATAAAATATTATAAAATATAATATAGTAGTATAAAAATATTATTAATTAAAGGTTGTTTTTATTAATAATATATAAATTTAAAAATGTTAAAGTTTTTGGGGGGTATTAAAAAAAATTTAAAGTACAATTATTTTTTTATTTTAAAAAAATATCCTTACTATTTTTTTTATTTTAAACGAGTTTCTATAGGATAAAGTAGGGGGCGAAATTGGGAAAAATTTAAAAATTTAAACGATTGCCAAGCAAAGGGCGTTTTTTGTGATATCAAAAAAAGCTTTTTTTGTTTTTAATTTTATCTTAATAACGTTAAACGTAAATTTGCCCGAAATTTTGATTTTTAAAAGATTTTGAGGTGAGTTCAAAAATCAAAAATTGAAAGCTTTTTTTGGGGGTTTTTGGGGTCTACACCCAAATAGTTCTCCGATAGGTGTGTCTGTGTGTTGAAGAAAAATATACAATATTTTATATATTTTCTTTTCACATTTATAAGGAAAAGCTGCTTATTGAATTCCCAAATACACTATAAAGCATTGACACATAATTTTTTGTTTGCGTGGTAAGAACTTCATGGTTTGTCTTTCTATTATTTTTTAAGCTTAACAGTTTTTAAGTTAAGTAGTGTCAAAACTACGTTCAAAGCTGTTGTGGCGTTGGAATTCAAATTGCAAACTAACACTGCCCTGAAACCACAGTCATTGGATTTATAGTCAGACCTACTGCGCCACATGGCAACAATAATAGTATGTACTAAGGAAAATAAACTTTTGTCAAACACACACACACACACACACACATATATATATACATATATATATATATATATATATATATATATATATATATATATATATATATATATATATAATATATATATATATATAGATATATATATATATATATTTATATATATATATATATATATATATATATATATATATATATATATATATATATATATATATATATATATATATAATATTATAATAATATATATATATATATATAGTATATATATGATATATATATATATATAGTATATATTATATAGATATATATATATATTATATATATCTATATATATATATATAGATATATATATATATATTAAAACGCTTAAAATTTAATGTAAGCTCTCGTTTGCAGAATAACTTGGGTGACAAATTTCAACGCGATCCTACATTTTGACCAGATCACAATCAAAATGCTTGTAATGAATAAAAAACTCAGTATTTGCCTCACGTGTTGATTTTAACGTACGTGTTTTATATATATATATATATATATATATATATTATATATATATATATATATATATATATATCTATATATATATATATATATAGTATAATATATATATATATTTATAATATATATATATATATATATATATATTAGATGTATATATATATATAATATAATATATAGTCTATTACCAAAACCTACACTATTAATAATGACTGCCATAATTATAATAATAGATGTGCTAATATAATAATGCGAATGAAATGTCTCTACACCTGGAAAGGTAAAAAGAGAGGTATATATATGTATATATATATATATATATATATATATATATATATATATATATATATATATATATATATATATATATATATATATATATATATATATATATCGATAACATTTGTTCACAGCACTAGCAAACGCATTCTCACGAAATATATGATTGCTATTTGTAAGTAATAATTTCTGACGATATATTTGGCGTACGGACGTATTTAAATGTTAATAATTGCGAATTGGTTTATTTAAAATGCGAAAATCATTTGCATATAGGCATTAAAACCAGTAATATACTTGTAAGCTATAATACTGTCTGTCTAGTTTTCAAAAAAGCTAGATGGAATTGAAAATAATAATAGCTTTTTATATTTATCCGGTCTAGTTAAAATGCGGCGTTAGTTTCCGTCATTTAGTATTTGTTTCTAGAAAAAATCTAGGTGAAATTATTTAGGAACGTTTGGACACATCTTGCTTTCTGTCGCACAGGATGGATTGTGACACTTTTCATTGTTCAATAGTCCAATCGTTTAATTGTTAACTTTTCTCTTCTCTCTTCTCTCTCTCCGTTTCTCTTTCTCCTTTCTATCGCGCCGTATATAGCTGGGCAGATAGAGAGTACTGTAAAGACGCTCCGTTCTCCTTCACCTCGTGTGGAGTGGTGGAGCTCAACGTAATTTGACTTTTCATGTAGGAAAATTAACTTATAATCTTGTTTTACGGTCATATGCAGTCCTACCATGACGGCCCCATCTACAGCTATAATTAAACTGTACTGTATAGCAAGTCATCTTGTGCGATTTTTTCTTTTTTAAAGTTTATTTTGTGTTACTTAGGCGTAACAATTGACAACAATTTACTTCAACAATATCACGTAGAATGGAGACAAGACAAGACATGAAGATTGGTGAATTATATTTCTAATATTTTCAAATTAATTAAATGCATAAGTTTGCGCTATTTCCCGCATATAGCACGAGGGCATAGACAAAGGGAACTTAGTGTTAAGACACTCCGCTACCCAATCTCCGTCCAGTTTTATAATAATTGGGATAGAAAATAATTCATATCCCCCAAGTGGGATTGGAGCGCACAACCGTCGTATTTACAGTCAGGCTCTGTGTCGACGTGCCACGACGGCCTCACTTTATTACTTAAACATACATACATATCTTCACGCTTTATCCCTAGCGGGGTAGTCAGAAAGAACGGAGCGCAAAACCTGCATTCCTCTTTCGCCTCGTCCACTGTCATTAACCTCTTCATATCTGCTCTCCGGGGTGTCCTTAAGCTTTTTAGGTGACGTTCATCCTGTATCTCTATTAAATTCTTTCATCACTCATTCTCTCGACGTGCCCAAACAACCTGAGCACGTTTGTCTTCATTCTTACTGTGACATCCTCGCCTATACCTACCACACTGTGTATCTCTTCGTTGCGGATTCGGTCAGTTAAGCTGACTCCGCATATCCTCCGCAGAGATCGCATCTCCACAGCATTCATCATCTTCTTCTTATTATTACTTAAATTTTTATTTTCATATATGGAAATAACTATTTAATAAAAAATTAGACGGGCTTATTACTTGTGTCAAACCTCTCATTAAGTATTCGGTGAACACAAAACTGACATGTGTCACACTGACATTAAATATGAAGCCTAACTTTGACTTATTAGTTCCGTAATCTGATAACGTACCTATACTTAAAAGAACGCATGGCTTAGTGGTCAGAGCGCTTGGACGGCTTCCATGAGACGCGGGTTCAAATCCAGCTGCGTTAAGTTAATTTTTCTTTCTGTAGAGTGGATTAACACTTTAAAAAAACATGTTTAAAAATTTCTTATTTTATTTTTATATTTTTTTTTTACAATTAAGGTTAAAAGCGTAAACGTTATAGCACATACATGTATTCCATTTGAAATAATTGTCCCGCTAACATTATCCAGCTCTTATTTTTGATGATTTTTTGAACAAGTCATGTTATACTTAATATATAAAAAAATGTGAGAAATAACTAAAAACTTGTCGCTAATATTGTGCATATTATTATTTTGTACAAGTTCTCTTTCGTTGTTAAGTAACTGGCAGATAACGCGCTCCCATAGGTGATTTCCATGGGAAGTAAGAGGAAGGTAAGGGAGGGTAAAGGGAGGTTTAAAGTCATTTTATATTTTATATAAACTTAATTAAATAAATTCATGGTTAATATTCAGAATAGTAAAAGAAGTATTTCAATAATTATATGTAATGAGATTAAAGCTTCAGGTCTATAAAAGTAATAATTCATTCAGTCATTATTTTTATAGAGCTGGTCTGGTATAGTAATGGCGCCACTTACAGACTTGTTTTGTTAATTTTAGTTTGTTTTGTTATTTACACGTTACTAAAATATAAAAAGAAACATGTTTAAATTTTTTATCTGTCTGTCTGTCTGTCTGTATTTCTGTTTGTTCGAGCTTATACCCTGAACATCTGATCCGGTTTTTATTGAACTTTCACTGGAAGATGGAGGAGGCAGTGGTGCAATTATATATAAACTACTTTTGAAACCGGAAATCCCGGTTTCTTTTTTATATGTAATTTATAAAATGATAAATTTAACTTATATACATAAAAAAATCATTATTGTTCATAGAGGAAGTGATTCGTGAGAAGAAAATAAAAATAATGTATAGGTCGCTAGTCGTTTAATATATTGTATTGTTACATACAATTATGTAATATAATATCTTATTTATATATATATTATATATATATATATATATATATATATATATAGATATTATATATATATATATATATATATATATCTATATATATATATATATAATATATATATATATATATATATTTTGATGATTTAGGATTCTATACTCACACGGGATAGTCAATTATTTTTATATCCTTTTTATGTCATTCATCACGCAACACTAGGTTCTTTGGTTCCCATACAGCGGGATAGAGCGGGATACAGCTTGTAAAAAAAATTGTCAAGAGGAATATTCTTTAATATAATTAATCTCATATCTCCCCCATAGAGTTAATAATGAAATATTCTTCTGTAATTTTTAACAATATTATTTCGTCAAAAATTTCTTTACTTATTTAATAATAAAAAAATGCAAAGAAACGATGGTTCAAATCAAGTTACTTAACTTCTTTACATTGGTAAGGTAAAATTTATTAATAATAATTAATATTATTATAATTGATTTTCTAAAAGTTCAACGCCTTACATCTTCATCAATAAAACTACCAATATAGCTAAATTTATGTATCGATATTAGCTTGATTGGATGTCACATAAATATATCATTTTTTGTGGGCTTTTTGTGGGATATATATGAATTATTTTTATTCCTCTGCACTAGGCTCGCCCTGATATTATATATATATATATATATATATATATATATATATATATGTATATATATATATATATATATATATATATATATATATATATATATATATATATATATATATATATATATATATATATATCTTCTTCTTCTTCCTGGCATTAGTCCCGGCTTTTGCCAGGGTCTGCCTTCCGACTAAGACCAATCGGTCCATATGAGTGGCGAAGTGGTTTTTTGTGGAGCGATTGTCATCTGACCTCCAAACCCATTACTGGGAGAAACCAAGAAAGGACAGGTATAGGGGAGGGACACCACTTACATGGATTGGATCGGGTTATGAAAGTGGTGGCTCGAGGTCCCGGGGTCGCGTACCCGTATGCCGGAAACCAAATATCGGACAGATAATTGGCTTAGACACCCTCTGAGATATATATATATATATATATATATTATATATATATATATATATATATATATATATATATATAATATATATATATATATATATATATATATTATATATATATATATATATATATATATATATATATATTAAATTAAATTGTATGTCACAGACACTCCGTTCTCCGTGTCCGCCTTTTGAGGCATTGCGTGAAAATCATTCATTCATTATATATATATATATATATATATATATATATATATATATATATATATATATATATATATATATATATATATATATATATATATATATATATATATATATATATATATATATATATATATATATATATATAGTTATAAGTATATAGAGTTATAAGTTTTTATACATTAGGACGCAAAGCCACAGCATTTTTTTTAGTTACGAGCAACTACTCTACAAGGACGTTATCACATAATGAAAGCTATAATCATTTACTTACATTTTTTATGTTAATTTACATACATTTGTAAACAAAAAAATTTGTTCCTCATATCATACTATTATAATGCTACAATTACATTTTTATATGCTATTTAAATGTAATTATAACATTCTTCTCAAAAGTCAATAAAAATTTGCAAGCAAATTCAATAATTACTTTAACTTTCATATATTTATCACTGAAAATAAACACGGCATCTTAGCATTCTATGAAATCTAGTCTTGTCTTGTTCGAGGCATTGGGCAAGTAGCGAAACTAAACGCTGCGCTTTGTATTTGAATGTATTTATCTAAAAGTAGATGTGGCATAGACTGGATATTATTAAGATTGCTCTATATAACATATTTTTTTTTAGGGTTCCGTAACTGAAAGGTAAATACGGGACCGTATTACCTAGCCTCCGCTGTTTATCAGTCCGTCTGTTTGTTTATCTCATAAACCGTGACTTTTGTGTCACCGTCAACCGTGTCTCATAAACGTGACTGGAATTTTCACAAATTATATATTTCCATTGCCGCAATAACAAGAAATAATAAAAACAAAATGAAGTAAAATATTTCCTCAGTGGAATGCCTACAATCATGAAATAGGTACGGAACCCTCGGTGCGCGAGTACTACTCGCGCTTATTGTATAACAAATACAGTAACTGTTTCCATATTAAGTTGACTAACGGGATTGATTTCAACTAAAATGGTAGGCCAACTACATACATAGGTAAAAGGTGGGCTGTTCGCTAAAACGTTATAATTCTATAAAAACTAGTTAAGTACAAATCAGAATAACGTATAAGTGGTTCCGTAGTATATGTTTTTTTCTTATTTTCTAATACATTTTAAGCAAATGCAAATTTAAAACTAACATTACGATATTATTTGTTATTATTTATAGTGTAATTTATTATTTTTGAAATCCGCAGAGAAATATATCACTACATGTCTTTATCTTTTCTGACGTAAAAAAATCAAAAATTAAAATGAATAGTTCAGGTATGGTAAAGATGAAGCTATAGTAGCGTAGTGACGCAACGTATGACTGTACGTGATATACAATCGGAGGAATGTTTATACTATATAAAAAAAACACATCATATAAAAAAATTATATTAAAAAATTATAATTATAACGCTAATTGAAATGGAAAATGAAGATTAAAATGTCTCAACAGGTTAAGTGCTTGCTGTACAGGATAAAACATAATTTGTTGTCAAATCATAGTTAGCTTCACGCTGTATCCCGCATATAGTAAGGTAGGCAATGGGAACCTAGTATTAACACAAGCCGTTTCCCGTTTTCCGCCTTTCTAGACATTGCGTGTTGAGTGGCGGAACTCAACGCCGCGCTTTGTCTTGTTAACTGAGCAAGGAAAATGAAAATAATTAATTCTTCCCAAGTAGGAATCGAGCCCACAAAGTGTCACGCTTTCAGGCAGAGGCCGAGGCAGGTTGTGCCTCTGCCCCACGACGGTCCTTAAATCATAGTACAAATCGTCGAAATAAGATTAATTTAAATGCAGTATATTTAGTTTTTTTAAGATAGCAAAGGTAGCTTACTTCCCTTATATGTACTTTTCCATATAGTGATTTAATATTTGTTTTAAATATAAATACACTATACTAAATATAATACTATATATTAATATGATATAATACACATAAAAACTGACAGTAATTGACATTTATTAAATTAAAACAAGTTTATTATTGGTTTTTTTTCTTTATTTTATGTTATAACTTATAATAACTTATTTTTATGGAAATTTTATATTTTTAAATTAATATGTTTAAAAAGTTCTTACTATGTATAAAAGAAAATAAAGTTTACAGTTCTATTAAATTATTATTTTAATATTAAACTAATAAGTTCATTAAGTATATTACAAGCATTTATTTAATTCTAAATGTCCCATGTCTGTGATCAAAACTTACAATTTAAGTCTAATTGCCGTAATAATATGGTGGGTTAAAAAATAACTAAAATACAACATTTTCAAACGAAAAATAATGATAATTAAGCTTATAAAATAAAAAGTTTATAGTTAGAATATAAATAAGTGTTATCTGATGTATCTATCGTTACAATGTCAAAGGTTTGTTAAAAACTGTTTTTTTATAAATAACTTGTTTCACATACATTTTAAACAGCAAGTAATATTTGCAAAACTTTATATTTAGGATTAGATTGATCTTTTTCTTTCGACGATGAAGTTTCGCACATCATCATGTCTTCGTCTATTTGGGAAGCGTCTCTAGCGATATTTACATTACTCTTCATTTTAGATGGAGTTCTCTTCAGTTTGTCTAGACTAATCAAGTCACTTAGACCTTCGACTTTAATTTCTTGATTTATATTAAAAACGTTTTGTGGATTAACCGTTTCGTTATCCTTTTGTTTGCTTTCCAAATGCACGTCACTTTCCGTATGCCTGACCGTTCCTCTAAAATTAACGATTACTGTAGGCTTGACAACCGTTTGAGATTCACTATTACCTATCTGACTTTGACCTCCCATAGTATTTTTAAATCCGTCATTTTTATTTGTGATTATTTTTGCTGCTGATTTGGTTGGTTTTGGTTTCTTAGGCATCGAGGCTGGCTTAAATTCGTACTCAACAGGTGTATTAACATACAAAACTATTTCATCTTTAGGCTTTTCAGTGCTGTCTGTATCATTAATTATTAGGCTTTTGGGAAATCGATACTTTAGTGGGGGCATTTCAATTCTGTCATTTCTTCGTGGCATAAAATCTAAATCGCTTGATAAATCCATGGATTCATGACTATATTTATCATAGATTTGACCAATATTGTTTTCATCGTCTATATCGATATCTTCTGGTATCTGACTCCTCATTCTTAAAGATTGTATGACATCATTAAAGATGGACCTCTTTTCGTGATTTTTGATATTTTCTCTAATTTTCGGTGGGTGAGCAGTTGCGATGATCATCAGATACGTCATGCACAGAAAGCAATGCATCTGAAAATATAGAACAATATTGATTTAACATAGCTATGGTTGAGAAAATATTTTCTATATTGTATAATAGAATTTAATAGAGCCAACATACTAGTCTCATACTAAGAATAAATTCTAATTTCTATTCATAATTAATTATATTGATGATTTTTTATTATTATTTGGTTAAAAAAAATAACTAACATACTTATCAGTATATTAATATAAACAAATTTTTAACCAATCAAATAGTTTTAGAAAACAGCACTAATTTTCAATTTCAAATATCAACATATACATTTGAAAATTGAAATTAAATTACATTGAAAAATTAAAGATATAACATTTGAGTTGTATCCATTACTTATAACGTTATTTTTGTAATGAGAACAAATACCTATAACCAATTGCGCACACACAAATTATAACATATGTTATTTATTATGTTATTATATAAAATATATGGGAATCCTTTATAATGTTATTAAATTTAAAAATTATAATTATATTAAATACAAAACAACATTTAATGTGATTTTTTATATATCATTACTATAATTGAACGTACCTTCGTTGATCAGCGGCAGCACGACAACTGACTGTATCAGCCACGAAGGGTTGACTGAACCTGAATGAACTAGCCAGATGTGTTCAACTTATGGTCTAGGCTAGACTGGTAATATCTAGAATATTTTTAGATTTTTTATGTTAAATTATAGGAATTTAAGATACTGTGTTTCAACCAATCTTTAAAGGAATATATTCGGGTACTTAAGCTCCACCAAAATATATATATTTTTATTGCTTTTTTAAGACAAAAATCTTGATGAGTTAAGTTATATGCTGTGTTCCAAATTTAAGTAAATACATTACAAATTCTAGACAAATATAATTACGAACAAGGCGACAAAATTAATACCAAAGTGTCTGTATGAGTCTGGCAAGACAAAGGAAAACATTATCCGTGGCGTCGAACTCCGTCTAATCAGATCTAAGAGGAATATATTTAAAGCATTTATTACACCGAAATAGGGTAGAAGTTAAGTTAATAATTTCATTTAGAAGATAGTTACGTTGATACGTATTTTTACTGTAAGCACGACGAATGTTGGTGGTTTAGGCAATGGTTCCGTACTTATTTAGAGAGCGGCGTTGAGTTCAGTCGAGTTAAGTTAATGTCTCAAATTCGGGCGAAAAAGAACGGAGTGTCTTGACACTAGGTTGTCTCTGCATACTCTACTATATACGAGATACGAGATATATCATGGATTTTAATACAAATAACCATAGTTTTAGTACCCCTGTAAATACTAAAGCTACCTGTCTTGTCTAACTCGGGAACTAAGCTCACCCGGAAATTAGCTCCTAAATTTACTACAAATAGCAATCTTATAGCAATGGCAATAAGGATATTAAAATTTTCCTGTATAGGAAAAACCATTATTATGATCCGGTTCACTTATATAATATGGGATTCTATAAAACTAACGGAAAGCTAAGATATATTTATTATTAGCTAACTTTCTTGAAGCTATAGTGCAGTAGTGTGACAGTATTATGCATCGCAATAGTTGCGGGTTTATTTTTTAGCTTCACCTGTATCACGCAAATAGCAGGGTAGGCAGAGGGAACTTAGTGGTATGACACTGTGTACCCCGTTTTCTTCCTATACAAGATATTCCGTGTTGAGTGGCGAAGCCGAAGTCAGGCATTATGCCACAATGTACCGGGATGGAATGATAAAGACGTACCTATACAATTTTTCGCGCAACTTTAACGTTTTATGCAGCGCACGCAATAAAAGCTTTCAAGATAATATTTCAATACGAACAGGTAACTCTTTATGTTGACGCACTGCATAACCTATAACTATATATATCTATATATACTCTTACATATATAATAAAAGGATAGAAAAGTCAAAAAAAATTTACTAACTTTATAAAATGACAGGTGTAACGATCTCCTTTCTTTTTGCAGCGAAGCTCACAGCCATGCATAGGTTTAGTATTGAACTTGGCTTTCCTTTTTTCACGTGGGTTTCAATTACATCGATTACTAGCAAGTGAAGCTTAATTATATAATAGATTTTGTCAAATATATTACTCATTTTCTTTGTAATATGAGCATTATTTAAGTTCAAATGACGTTTTTTAGTATAATATTAATATTATTTAAAACATTAGTGATGTTAAAAATTAAAAGTAGTACATTTGTCAGGACTAGAACAAAAAACGCCAAAGAACTGACAACAAAGGACGGTGTATTTAAAAATAAAAAAAATAAGTCAATTTAATTCTATTAATTATGGTGTTCCAATAAATAAAACATAAATAGTGTTGATATAATTTGGATTATAAATTTTAATTGTGGGAAGTGGATTTTATATTTTTTACGTTGTGATAGAAAAGCTAGAACCCAATCTGCTTAAACTTAATATTAATTACATATAAGTTTATGTTTTGATATGTACATGCAAGAAACATGTAGGCATATTAATCACGATTTTTAATAATAGACAAGAGTTATTCAAAAAAGACGACGAGAAAATCGTTGAATTGCATTGTGACGTAAGTATAACATTTTATAACGAACGCGATCTAGCTAACTTAAGAGGGCGAAGCCGCGAGCAGGTCGCCAGTATAATATATATATGTATAAAATAAAAATTTAAAAAAAACATATGTGATATGTAATAAATGATACACCTAATAAAATATATTAAATATATATTATGTATACACACATTTAAAATATACTTAAATATATATATATATATATATATATATATATATATATATATATATATATATATATATATATATATATATATATATATATATATATATATATATATATATATATATATATATATATATATATATATATATTGTGTAAGGCTATGAGCTATAAGCATGCCAAATCTAACTCACTTCTCTTCAGTAATTTAAATAATTTAAATGATGTATTACTTTTCCATTTTTTTCCGGGTACAGCATAGAATACCGGAATAAAAACTAAAATTTATATGGGTCAGTATACTATATGTTATTATACAAAAATTCATTCATCTCTGTCCAGTAAATATATATATGTATATATATATATATATATATAATATATATATATATATATATATATATATATATATATATATACATATATATATATATATATATATATATATATATATATATATATATATATATATATATATATATATATATATATATATATATATATATATATATATATATATACATATATGTCAAATATCTGTCCGATATTGGTACTGGGCATACGGGTACGCGACCCCGGATCCTCGAGCCACCACTGTCATACTTCTTCCCAATCCATGAAAGTGGTGTCCTTACCCCCCCCCCCTCTCCCCCTTTTTACTAATTTTTTTCCCTCTTATCCTTGGCTTTTCCCACAAAAATGGGTTTTGGAGGTCAGATGGCAATCTCTCCATTAAAAAGCCACCACCAGCCACTCATATGGAAAGACCAAAAATGTTGCTGGGTACTGCTAGGGCGTCGCCGCTAAACGACGCGCAGGCACATCGCCCTACACCTGTGTTAAGTGGGCAAGGGAACTAACAGATGTACTCATGAGGCGTCGGGTTCAGTGTGCTTTCCTTCAGGAAACGCGCTGGAAGGGCAATAAGTCTCGTAACATCGGACAGGGTTACCAGCTCATATACACTGGGTCTCCTTCCGGTAAAACTGGTGTAGCAGTAGTTTATCTGAAGAGCTACGGAATGGTCTCCTCGAAGTTGACCGACGCAGTGACCGCCTGATGCGGGTGAAGGTACTGGTTGAGGGGGCTATCGCCAACTTAATTAGTGCATACGCTCCCCAGGCTGGTTGTAACGGGGCCGAAAAGGAGTCATTCTGGGAGCAATATGAAGAGGTTCTACTCGCTATACCATCTACCGAGGTGATCATAGTTGGGGGAGACCTTAACGGTCACGTGGGTAAGGCTGCGGATACGTATGAACGTGTCCACGGTGGTTTTGGTCACGGTCGCCGCAATATAGAGGGCGAAAATATCCTAAGAACCTGTATTGCATCTGATCTGGCCATCGTGAATACGTCTTCCAAAAGAGTCCGCAGCATCTTATTACGTATGCGAGTGGACTCCATTCAACCCAAATAGATTACCTATTGACCAGGCGGTGTCATGTTGGCAAGGTAACTAACTGTAAAGTCATTCCTGGCGAAAGCCTCACGGCCCAACATCGTCTTCTTGTCATGGATTATGTCGTTACCCCCGCTAAAGAAATTAGCCGAGACGCGTAAGTCTAAGATCAAGTGGTGGTTGCTGAATGGACCGATGCAGACCGACTTTCTGGCAGAGGTTAACAGTCATAATTTATCAACTAACACCGAAACTGCTCAGGATGCTTGGGATCGAGCTCAGTCAGCAATCATTACGGCTGGTAAGCATGTTCTTGGCGTTTCTAAGGGAGGACGTATTATGGACAGGGAGACATGGTGGTGGAATGACAAGGTACAAGAGGTGATTCATGATAAGAAGACTGCATTTAAGGAGTGGCAGCGTTCCAACTCTCCTGAAGACAGGCTGGAGTACATAGCAGCAAAACGTGCCATCAAAAGAGCTGTAGCCAGAGCCCGCAGTGAAAGTTTATTACCTCTATATGATAAACTTGAAACTGTGGAGGGGCAGAAGCTCATCTACAAATTGGCACGTGCTCGGGATAAAGCGACGCAAGATATCACAAAATGTCTTTGCGTCAGAGATTCCCAGGGCAAGCTGCTTTGTAGTCATGCTTCTGTGAAGGAGAGGTGGAGAAGTTACTTCTTGGAGCTGCTGAATACTCAGCACCCGGGTAGTATTCCGTCTGAACCACCTCCTAACCTGGGACTTATTGCTCCAATAACCCTTGATGAAACTCGAAATTGTCTTCGACGCATGAAGAACGGCAAGGCGGTGGGACCTGATGATATCCCGATCGAAGCGTGGAAATCATTGGGCTCTCGTGGTGTGCTCATGCTTACTGATCTTTTTAACCGCATTTTGAACACTGGGACGATGCCACATCAATGGCGGCACAGTTTTATTACCCCTATTTACAAAGGAAGGGGCAGTGTTCAAGATTGCGGTAGTTATAGGGGCATTAAGATTATGAGTGCACACCATGAAGCTTTTCGAGCGCGTGATCGCCCTCAGGCTCCGCCGAGAATGTACTGTCTCTGAGTGTCAATATGGATTTCAGCCAGGATCAGGCACTACGGACGCCATTTTTGCCCTCAGAATTTTGATGGAGGCACACAGGGAAAAGAGGAGAGCTCTGCATGTGGCATTCTTAGACCTTTGACTCAGACTCAGAAGGCCTTTGACTGTGTGCCACGTCAGTGTATCTGGTGGGCACTGCGATCCAAAGGGATCCCTGAATCCTATGTTGCTATTATCAGAGACATGTACAACGACTCTGTTTCTACAGTTAGGACCGCTGTTGGCGATACCAAACCCTTCCCAATTACAGTAGGGGTTCACCAAGGCTCAGCTCTTAGTCCACTTTTGTTTAATGTAGTGCTAGATACTGTCACGGCTCACATCCAGGACCAGCCTCCATGGCTGATGATGTATGCCGATGACGTAGTACTCATTGACGAGAACCGACTGATGCTGGAGCGTAAAGTGAATGCCTGGAAGGGTGCGCTTGAGAAAGGTGGTCTTAAACTGAATGTGTCAAAGACCGAGTACATGGCTTGCGGGAACCCAGACTCAAGCACCATCCACATCGGGCCTGAGCCAGCCGTTAAGTCGGAGAAGTTCAGGTACCTTGGATCCATTATGCACGAGTCCGGAGGCATCGACTACGATGTCCACGCCCGGGTTAGCGCTGCTTGGGCCAAATGGCGGGAGGTCACTGGTGTGGTCTGCGATCGCAGAATACCGCCCAAACTCAAGGGGCTGATATACAAGAGCATGATCCGACCAGTTCTTCTATACGGCAGCGAATGTTGGCCAGCATTATCTCGGCACACTCAGGAGCTTCACGTAACGGAGATGAAGATGCTGAGGTGGATGTGTGGCGTTACTCGGGCTGACCGCATACGCAACACATTCATTCGAGGTAGTCTTGGGGTCCGTGACGTAGCGGATAAGCTCCAAGAGCGTCGTCTGAGATGGTATGGCCACGTTTTGCGCCGGCCTAAGAACTACGTCGGAAGAAAATGCCTTGATATGTCTGTCCCTGGAGTAAGACCCCCCGGACGCCCAAGGAAGCGATGGCTGGACGTCGTGACGCACGACATGAGAGCCAATGGACTAACCACTGAGGATGCTCAAGACCGTGCAAAGTGGAGTAGACTGAGTAGGAAAGCAGACCCTGGCAATAGGCTGGGATAATGCTAAGTGGAAGAAGAAGAAGATATAAATATATACATATATATATATATATATATATATATATATATATATATATATATATATATATATATATATATATATATATATATATATATATATATATATATATATATATATATATATATATATATATATATATATATATATATATATATATATATATATATATATATATATATATATATATATATATATATATATATATATATATATATACGAATCAATTTTAATTTCCTTTGAAACAAGCTTTAAACTTTGTGAGACAAAAACTAAAAATATTTTCTAAAATAATTGCATATTATATTAATAATTTTATTATTTTGTAACTTTGCCATTTAATTGTAGCAGGCGTCTATTTTTATCAGTATTCCTTTAATAACACACATGTTCTTTTTACATACTTTACATGTTCGTTTTATTTTTAAAGTGGTATTTCCCGTACAAAAGCATGAATTTTTTTTGCTTTTTAATAAGACTGCACCACTGACTGCAACTCGCCTGCGTTAGTTCACATTGGGCCTATGGACGTTCTTTGCGAGCATTTCTGTTTCTGTTTCTGTTCTGGCTAAGATCAGGGTCAGGGACCACTCATTGTGTGAATGTGGCTTGGACGACAGTTCTCCTTCCCATATCCTTTTCTCTTGCCCTAAATTAGTCCGTCCCTTATACGATACCCTTCCTCTCAAAGTCCCTCGTCCTCTTAATGTTCAGTGTTTGTTGATGTTTATGTTTAGTCCTTTGTGTAAATTTTTATGTAAATATATTAAATATAATAATATTAGTAGTAAGCTAACACTCACGTAAAATATTATTTATTACTAACCTTATATGTCAAAAATACAATTCTTATTTACAAATAACTTAATTTGGGACAGACATTATTGAAGAACGTAGATTCAATGAAATATTCAAAATGTTTATTCATTTACACAGTAAAAAATAACTGGTTTACTAAATAATTTAATATATATATATATATATATATATATATATATATATATATATATATATATATATATATATATATATATATATATATATATATATATATATATATATAATATATATATATATATATATATATATATAAATTCCTTATCGCTTGCATCTTCCGAGCAAATTATTGTTAATTACACAATGGCGGACTAGCTTCTAATAGATATTATATTGTACCTACGATATAATTTTGATTATTAACCGACTTCCAAAAAGGAAGGTTCTTTTTTATTTTTTTGGAACGTCTTAATGCTGTTAACCTTCATTGACCGGCGGGCCCTGCTGCGCCAAGGCGCGGACGTGCCGTGACATAGGTGGGATCACATCGCCTGGTACAGCCACGGCGGCGTGTAATTCAATTCATTGATGATCAATGATGATCGGGGTCTAGACGCTGTGAGAGCGTCGAAGTATTGGGTGTGGATGAGGAGCGTATTTAGACGCTTCGACTATGAGGGGATTGGGGTGGGAGTCTTCGCGCTCGTAGTAGTGCTTGGCTAAGCCTTTGCAGAACTCCTTTATCGATTGCAATTCGAAGTCTTTATGTAGGTTCAAGTTACGAATATACCAAGTACATGCGGATGCCATCCTAAGAAATTTATTTTGGATTCTCTGAAGGAGATATATCTTGGTGTGTGTGAACACAAGCCAAGCGTATGTCATAACGGGGCCAGTTTTGTGTAATGTCAACTTGGTACGAAGTGGTACTTTACTCCGCTTGCTGATAAGGGAGTATAGCCTGAACAGAATGAACGTGGCTTTCTCATATACGTAATGTGAGGTGTTTATTCACGTAACTTGAAGGAAGGAAGGAGAACACGGAAGGTTGATCGTCACCTCCAAGTTCTTATTTGCAAAAATAAAGAAATGTTCTTTTTTTTTAATTTATTTATTTTAATTTAGTGTCTGTAAAGAATAATAAAAAAAGGTTTCACTGTGACAAATTTTACTGACACTGGCTGATGACTGCAATGATCATAAAGTCCACTCAAGAAAAATTGCTGGCGGCAACTAGTATAATTTGAATCTAGGTACGGGTTCTACCCATAATATTCTAGTAACTCAGTTGCCGACAAAAAAAATGTAAATGTCGAAATATTTAATTCATTTCTATTATTTGCGAAAATTCTCACGCTAAGTAAAAAGACTGGTTAATGAAGAACACTAAATTGTATACTATATAATAAAAAATATATTTTTAAATAAAAAATATATATAAATACAACTATATATATAGAACGGTTGAGCACTATAACAAATTAATGATCTCCTAAGTTCACCTTAACACGTCGTAAAAATGATCGTTCCCTGTGTGATGTTACTCGTTCTCGGTTCTGTTCCTCAGCAGATGTTTGAAATCAAAAACATCTATAGAAATTCATAAACAGTTGGGCAGTAATTTACTGGACATACCCATAATAGGGGTCGTGCTTAATTTTGTAAGTAGTGAAGGTAAGTAAGTCCACAGTTAATAATTAGTATAATAGTAGTAGTTTTAGTCTTTCTAGTAAAAATATCCATTGTTTTACTTATATAGGCCTGTCTGAAAAGAAGTCTCCCTTGAAGCAGACAAGGGATGGGGATTATATAGTTCAATAGAATCTCACAAAATATTAATGAAATTTCAGATATAGATGATATAAATAAATTTATCCTATGAAGCTTAAGCGTTATAATGAAGTGATTACTTCATTATAACGCTTAAGCTCCAAAATTTGTTGCTTGGTTGTCTGAAGCTGCCTTTCTATATATGCGGGGCGATTGTTAGGGCATTTTGGAACGACTTCCACTGCTTTAATACTCGAACAACTCATATTCATTACATGAATAATACCAATATATTTCTATATAAAATTAAAATTAAAATTTATCTTATGTTTATTTTTTTCTTATATGTCATCGTTTTATATATACAATTCCATTATCTTCACTCTCTGCATATGTTTATATTTCTGTATTATTATTCTTATATGTGTAAAAAATAAATTCTAAGATATATGAAATAAAGCATTGCAGTTATTTTACGTAGGTACACATACACATTTAAATTCATAGATTCTTGAAATTTTTGGGTATATTTAACTGAGTTAGGGCGTTTTAAAACATATTATGATAAGTCATAAGACAATTGTCATGCTATGTCATATATCATTAAAATATACGTATTATCATTAAAATACATTTTATCATTATTTAAATGAGCATATTAATGTGCTTTATTTTTATTATTTCAGTTCGGATGAATATGCTTAAGAAATTTGCAAACTATGCCTATACCAACAAACATGGCGGAGCAAGTGCGTGGTTTGGATCATCCCTAGTACTATGTAAGTAATACATTTTGACTACTGATAATCTGTTTATTCACCGCGCGGTTACTATATATATGAGAAACCTATTTTTTTTGTAGCTTCATGTCATATCCTGCATGCTGCAGGGGAGGCACAGAGATAACCTTATGCTAAGATGCCCTGTTCTCCACCTTCCGCCTTACGAGAATGCCACGAAACCAAATGTTTAAAAATAACAATTTTCCTATTCACTGACACCATCCTTCGACATTACGCTGATTTTTTTTATCGTATCAGACCAGACGGGACCGCCATATATGAGTATTGATGTGGCAACTAATGATGATGATGTGATAATTCACAGTCTATTTTATTTAAGTACTCCGACTGGGAATGAGCCGAGTCAATGTTTTTTAGACCACAGTTCCGTTTGCGACAGCGTATTCTACGTATTCTTTAAGGATAATACGTGAATCAATAATTATACTTAGGTACCGAGTATACGGTTGGGTGGTGAGCATAGTTGCCTACCGTGAATAAGGTATTTCTATTTGTTTTCTACTGGCGATCAATATGACCTCGGTTTCATACTCTGCCAGCTCTAGTCCAGCCAGATTCATCCACTGTCCAATTATTTGGAAAGTTTTATCGAAGGTTTTATCACTTGCTTCCAAGGATTTGGCTACTACTCCCACTGCCAGGTCATCGGCAAATGCATCCATTCTTGCTTTCCATGATACTTCACACTTCAGCTAACCGTCATACGCAATATTCCTTAAAAGGGGACCTAATATGTAACCTTGTGGCATGCCTCCAGAGATCTTATAGTTTATATAAAAATGGCTCGATATTATGTGTAGAGAACATTCATAATAATATTCCATTTTGCTGTTTTGAATGTATTATTGAACTCAAGGATTGCGACGAGGCAGTACTTTTTAAAGCCTCTCTTCCACATAGTTATTTCCCCTTAAATCGCTTTCCTATTAGTATTTAGAACAAAATCGGATCTGAATCCATATGGATTTATATTTATCCATATGGATATTCCGAAAATTGGCTTGGTTTTGAATTACCAGCTGTAGAAGTATATTCCACCTTAGCCTTCACAAATCCGCTGTTATGTAGTAAGTAATTGTAGTGTTAAGTAATAAGTCTAACGAATAAGAAAAAAATACTGGATATTTTATGAATTTGCAAAGCAAAGTGACAAAATCTAATAATTTCCATGTAAACGATTAACACAATGCCACTCATAATTAACAAAAAAACTGAACAATAACTGCACAGACGTCACAAAGTCTGTGAGGTTAAAGATATAGAAACTCACTCACTTGTAATAAAGTTACCAGTGACACGGCCATTGCACATGTTAAGTTAGCTGAATATTTCTTTCTTTATGATGGTTTATAAGACATTTTATGTGTATATATATATATATATATATAATATATATATATATATATATATATATATATATATATATATATATATATATATATATATATATATATATATCCTCAGTTATATCAGATTCCGATCAAGCAAGTTGCAGTCCTGAAAGCAACAAACCCAAAAGGTCATATTGGAAGGTCAGATTGAAGACTATCGAGCCGACTAGCTGGAAACGGTTTGGTTTTTGCAACTGGTAAGCCGCAAAAGTTAACGTTTATATGCAAATATTTTAAAATAATGTAATCAATAAAAAAAAGAACAAAAAAAAATTTCATATATATATATATATATATATATATATATATATATATATATATATATATATATATATATATATATATATATATATATATATATATATATATATATATATATATATATATATATATATATAATATATATATATATATATATATATATATATATATATATATATATATATATATATATATGCTGCTCAGAGGGTGTCTAGCCATTATCTGTCCGATATTTGGTTTTCGGCATACGGATACGCGACCCCCGGGGCCTCGAGCCACCACTTTCATAACCCTATCCAATCCATGTAAGTGGTGTCCCTCCCCTATACTCCATACTCCAAGTCTCTCTGCCTTTTATTCCCTTTCCTTTCTTGGTTTCTCTCAGTAATGGGTTTGGAGGTCAGATGGCAATCGCTCCACTAAAAACCACTTCGCCACTAGTATGGAACGATTTAGAAAAAAGCTGGGTATGGCTAGGGCGTCGCCGTTAAACGACGCGCAGGCACATCGCCCTACACCTGCGATAAGTGGGCAAGGGCTACCGTGTCAAGTACGGGCACGGCTAACGACGTCAGTACCCAGACGGAAACTCCGCTTTGCAACATGGAATATTGGCTCTCTAACCGGACGATGCAGAGAACTCGCAGATGTACTCATGAGACGTCGGGTCCAGTGTGCTTTCATTCAGGAAACTCGCTGGAAGGGCAATAAGTCTCGTAACATCGGGCAGGGTTACCGCCTTATATACACTGGGTCACCTACGGGCAAAAACGGTGTAGCGGTAGCGCTTTCTGAAGAGCTTCAGAATGGGCTTCTTGAAGTTGACCGTCGCTGCGACCGCTTGATGCGGGTAAAGGTACTGATCGAGGGCGTAATCACAAACTTAATCAGTGCTTATGCTCCCCAGGCGGGTTGTAGCGCGGCTGAAAAGGAGACTTTCTGGGAGCAGTGTGAAGAGGTCCTACTCGCTATACCGTCTACCGAAGCAATCTTAGTTGGGGGGGACTTGAACGGTCACGTGGGTAGGGTCGCTGAGGTGTATGAACGTGTTCACGGGGGTTTTATATATGGTCTTCGCAATGCAGAGGGAGAAAATATTCTAAGAACCTGCATTGCGTCTGATCTGGCCATCGTGAACACTTTCTTCCAGAAGAAACCTCAGCACCTTATAACGTATAAGAACGGGTCCCACTCAACTCAAATTGATTATTTGCTGACTAGACGGTGTCATACAGGCAGGGTGACCAACTGTAAGGTCATTCCCGGCGAAAGCCTGACGGCCCAACATCGCCTCCTTGTCATGGACTATAATGTTACCCCGAAAAAGAAAGTAGCCGAGAAACGCAAGCCTAGACTTAAGTGGTGGTTGTTGAATGGGCCGATGCAGACCGACTTCTTGGCGGAGGTGGAGAGTCAGAATCTACTGACTAACACCGAGACCGCTCAGACTGCATGGGATCGAGCTCATTCAGCAATCATTGCGGCGGGCAAGCGAGTTCTTGGTGTTACTAAGGGTGGGCGTGTCATCGACAGGGAGACATGGTGGTGGAATGACCAGGTGCAGGGGGTGATTCAGGAAAAGAAGGCTGCGTTTAAAGAGTGGCAGCATTCCAACTCTCCTGAAGACAGACTGGAGTACATTGCAGCGAAACGGGCCAGCAAAAGAGCTGTAGCCAGAGCCCGCAGAGAAAGTTTGTCGCCATTGTACGATAAACTTGAAACTGTGGAGGGGCAGAAGCTCATATACAAACTGGCTCGTGCTCGAGATAAAGCGACGCAGGATATTACAAAATGTCTTTGCGTCAGAGATTCTCGGGGCACGTTGCTTTGTAGTCATGCCTCTGTGAAGGAGAGATGGAGAAGCTACTTTAAGGAGCTGCTGAACACTCAGCAGTCTTGTAGTCTTCCTCCTGAATTATCTCCTAACCTCGGACTTGTTGCTCCAATAACCCGTGACGAAACTCGTAATTGTCTTCGACGCATGAAGAACGGAAAAGCGGTAGGACCTGACGACATCCCAATACAGGCGTGGAAATCGTTGGGCTCTCTTGGTATGCTTATGCTTACTGACCTGTTTAACCGTATCTTGAATACTGGAAAGATGCCACATCAGTGGCGGCAGAGCTTTATTATCCCTATTACAAAGGAAGGGGCAGTGTTCAAGATTGCGGTAGTTATAGGGGCATTAAGATTATGAGCCACACCATGAAGCTCTTCGAGCGCATGATCGGCCTCAGGCTCCGCCAAGAATGTACTGTCTCTGAGTCTCAGTATGGGTTTCAACCAGGATCAGGCACTATGGATGCCATTTTTGCCCTCAGAACTTTGATGGAGGCTTACAGGGAAAAAAGGAGAGCTCTGCATGTGGCCTTTTTGGACTTGCAGAAGGCCTTTGACTGTGTGCCACGTCAGTGTATATGGTGGGCATTGCGATCCAAGGGGATCCCTGAAGCCTATATTGAGGTTATCAGAGATATGTACAACGACTCCGCTTCAGTGGTTAGGACCGCTGTTGGCGACACCAAGCCCTTCCCGATTACAGTAGGGGTTCACCAGGGCTCAGCTCTTAGTCCGTTCTTATTCAATGTAGTGCTGGATACTGTCTCGGCTGACATCCAATGCCAGCCTCCGTGGCTGATGATGTATGCCGATGACATAGTACTCATCGATGAGAACCGACTGATGCTGGAGCGTAAAGTGAACGCCTGGAAGGGTGCGCTTGAAAACGGTGGTCTCAAACTGAATGTGTCGAAGACCGAGTACATGGCTTGTGGGAGCCCGGACTCGAGCACCATCCATATCGGGCCTGAGCCAGCCGTTAAGTCGGAGAAGTTCAGGTACCTTGGAGCCGTTATGCATGAGTCTGGAGGCATCGACCACGACATCCATGCCCGTATAAACGCTGCCTGGGCCAAATGGCGGGAGGTCACTGGTGTGGTCTGCGATAGCAGAATACCGCCCAAGCTCAAGGGACTGATATACAAGAGCATTATCCGACCTGTTCTTATATACGGCAGCGAATGTTGGCCAACATTATCTCGGCACACTCAGGAGCTTCACGTCACGGAGATGAAGATGCTGAGATGGATGTGTGGCGTGACCCGGTCTGACCGCATACGCAACACATTCATTCGAGGTAGTCTTGGGGTCCGTGACGTAGTGGATAAGCTCCAAGAGCGTCGCCTGAGATGGTATGGCCATGTTATGCGCCGATCTGAGAACTATGTCGGAAGGAAGTGCCTTGACATGTCTGTCCCTGGAGTTAGACCACCCGGACGCCCAAGGAAGCGATGGCTGGATGTCGTGACACAAGACATGAGAGCCAATAAATTATCCACTGAGGATGTTAAAGACCGTGCAAAGTGGAGTAGGCTCAGTCGGAAGGCAGACCCTGGCAAAAGCCGGGACTAATGCCAAGAAGAAGAAGATATATATATATATATATATATATATATATATATATATATATATATATATATATATATATATATATATATATATATATATATATATATATTTTTCTTCACGCTGAATCTCGCAGGTTAGTTAGAGGGAACAGTAGGCATAACAGGACCCTAGTGCAACACTCCGTTCCCTACTTTCCCCCTTTCGAGCAGTTGTGTGTTGAGTGGCGGAAGTCAACGCCGTGCCTTGCTTTGTTGCCAATGCGAGGAAAATGAAAATAATTCATTCTCTCCGAGTGGAAATTGAATCTATAATCCTCGCATTTACAGGCAGACGCTGTGCCTCTGCGCCACGACAATATATTTTAATTGTCACTTTAATAAATTAAAAATAAATTTTAAATGTATGGGATAATTTACTAGATAATTTTAAAGGCACACTTAAAGATCTACGTAATGTTTTGTGATAATTTTTATTATATTGTTTTTTTAAAGAGAAAATATGGCAACCTCGACGTAAAATTTTGCTACCAAGCTTTTCCTCTAAACATCTTACTCAATTCGTTCATATTTTTGATGCACAAAGTAGAGTGGCTGTTAAAAACCTTGAATCTCAAGTTGGAAAAGGCAATTTTTCAATATGGAACTATATTAGTCTCTACTCTTTGGACTCTATTTGTGGTAAGTTCAAAAATAATATATGTTCGTTAGGTCCGGTTTCTCTGCTTGCGTATGGACCAGGTACAGGGTGTTGGGGGAGTCTGTTGGAATGTCAGCACCCGTATATCTCGATTTCTTCAGGGAGTGAGTAATGTGTTTGGCAGAATAGATTCCGTCATAAGTCTCGTTGAGAGCGTAAGTCAGATCTAATTTACGTCTATATAATATTGCTAGCTCTTGAGTGATGGTCGTTACGAGGTTAAGACTGATATAGTGCATTTGGAACAGGTTGTCTATCGATGAAGGGCAATTGAGCCATGTCACCGATGAGCATGAGTGTTTGTCTATAGCTAATATGGCTGCCATTACAAACGTCCCTAAATGGTTCATTACGGTATCATTCTCGATCAGCCTTGTGGACTTTTTGAGACACCATTTACCAGAACTGCGATCGTGCAGATTTTGCTTTTTGCTTCCCATGTGCAAGTAAGTGATCTTACTTCTGAGATCCTCTGCCGTTTCTGTAGTTGTAGTTGCTACTAAATCACTGTAAGGGATAAAATTATTGACCACCCAGGTAGATTTCCCGCACCCATATATGCCATTGACCCATTGTATAACTTTTACCTCCCAATACTCCATGATGTTAGTTGGGCCTTTGGAGTCATATATGGTCTGTGCCATGATGAGAATACTTTGTTCCAGCGCAACTTCCGTGCATCGGGCTACCACGAGGATCGGGACATTAGACGATGTTATATATCTCGTTGGACCAGTTCCTATCATCCTTATATACGAAACCATATTTTCCACTGCAGGCCGCCATGAAGCTGGCTTTCTATCTTTTGATCTTCTTTTAAAAAATCCAGATCTTGTCCCCTGTCTTCATACACAAACACGTTAATCTTTGATAGTTCCCAGTAGATCAGAAACTGTTCCTTTATTGTAACCTGAAAATAAATCCGTCTCGTCTATGAAATAGTGCAATGGTCCTACTTTTACATCGCACTATTCGACACCCCCAGTCCCCTAATTTAGTGGTAGGCTTTCTCTCGTAGTCCGGTACTATTGAGGTTAGAAGTGCTTGATCTGTGTAACACAAGAACCTTCTAAACTACCTTTATACATAAACCAGTTTAGGAGCTACTCGCGATGGCGAAACGCGTGCATTAATCATGATATCATTAGACGATCACACTGCCACATTTTGTGATAATGCATTTCACTATTTTCTATTTTAGTTTTCCATATTTTATATATCTCCCACGCATTATCTAGTACTCTCTTGATCACTCGGCTCTGCTTTTGGGTGTCGTAAAAGGCGATTACATTTCCCAAATATAGGCCTGGTGCAAGCTAAACGTACAAATATATCCTGTTGTCGGAAATCCTGAGGGAGCTTAAAATTATATTTCACTCAAATAACGTTTGTTATTTGTCTAATGATCTTATAGCTAAGCTTACTAAAGCTTACACCGAAAATGGAGTGGTCGCAGGTTTTGACGAATTCAAACTTTTCCATAATGAAGAATATTTTCAAGCTTATCGAAAGGAAAGGATGCGGCATCAGCATCAACAGCTAGTAGCTTACATATTTTTGTTTTGCCGATGATGTAGCAATACTAGCTGCGTCCATGGAGACCTAAACCCAATTAGCAGGTCTAAAGGCATGGACAAAACAAAATCATATTCAGTGCCCATGTTGCACCTGTCCCCGTTTATATTAGGAATACTATACCTCAAAGTTTTTGACTATTACATGTACCTACGACCAACAGTTTAGCTAGGTAAGCACAACCCTCGATCGACGAGAGATCTGTCGTAGATTCTAGCTCGGATGGTTAGCGGAGAGCCTATAAAAATCTTCGCATCCAAACTTCTAACGAAAGTCTTTGCGAGGCTTTTTGTTACCAGTGATGTCCGATCGGTCATATACTAGGTGGACCATTGATCTGTTCAAGATCGTTGATCGTAGGTATATGGCTGGCGCTGGACCGATCGTGCCCAGCTACGTAAAAAATGGTGGAATCATGACTGATACTATATTATTATAAATAATTTATTATTCTGTTATTTTCTTATTTTTTTTATTTTACATTAGAGTCAGATCACGTCAAGTGGACCCCCCTTTTACCACTTGATGATAGAAAACTTATTAAAGTATAATTATCGAAAGTAGTTATACCTAAAAATCATCCCTCAAAACAATTTTTGAAAATTTTGAGTTTAACAACAATTTTTTGACAATAAACATTTTCGCTACTTTAAATTAAAAACTTAATTTTAAAAAAGCTAATGAACGTAACTTAACGAAATTTTCAGCGATTATAGTAAAATATCTATAATTTGAAATAAAATTATTTTGAAAATTTTATTTGGTTATTTTCATATTTTTTATTAATTTTTAAATAAGCAAATTGAAATTTGAATGACTTCTCAGTACGATAATCGAATTTTTTTTTTAGTAACACGCGATATACATTTAAGTTCTTGATTTAGAAATATAATTTCACTGCCCGGTATTAGTTTAAATAATATGAATTTTTATATGACGCAGCGGCGAGCGATACAAGTGCTGCGGGCTACTGAGCTTAGCTGTTAAGGCTATAGATCGCTACAGATTACACAATTATTTAATAAATAATCTTTACAGTGTATTTTTTTTTATTTTTATTTATATTATTAACAACATTTGCACAGAGTAATTAACATATATTTTTGAAATTGTTACTTCAATTGAACAGTTGAATAAAATAAATATATCAATAAAATATTTTTAATAAATTTAATCAATGCCTTAAATTAGTTCATACTTTTTTTTTCTGTTCTTTCTAAATACTAAATTTGTAATACTTTTTTCATCTTCTGAGAAACGTTTGCATATTAGTGAGTTTTTATTACACATTTGAAAAAATGAAATTGACGCGTATTTTTTATTGTGATTGCTTGGTCATGTCGCGATTTATATCTAGTTTCATGGGAATCTGTAGCGATCTATAGCCTTAACAGCTAAGCTCAGTAGCGCGCAGCACTTGTATCGCTCGCCGCTGCGTCATATAAAAATTCATATTATTTAAACTAATACCGGGCAGTGAAATTTTATTTCTAAATCAAGAACTTAAATGTATATCGCGTATTACTAAAAAAAAATTCGATTATCGTACTGAGAAGTCATTCAAATTTCAATATGTTTATTTAAAAATTAATAAAAAATAAAGAAATAACCAAATAAAATTTTCAAAATAATGTTATTTCAAATTATAGATATTTTACTATAATCGCTGAAAATTTCGTTAAGTTACGTTCATTAGCTTTTTTAAAATTAATTTTTTAATTTAAAGTAGCGAAAATGTTTATTGTCAAAAAAATTGTTGTTAAACTCAAAATTTTCAAAAATTGTTTTGAGGGATGATTTTTAGGTATAACTACTTTCGATAATTATACTTTAATAAGTTTTCTATCATCAAGTGGTAAAAGGGGGGTCCACTTGACGTGATCTGACTCATTACAATATTAAAATATTATATTACAAGATTTATGTATTTTTTGCAGAAACTGCTTTCGGTATCAACATTAAAGTACAGAGTCAGCCACATCACACATTATTTGATGATCTTAAACAATATCTTATAAATGGTTAATTTATTGCTTACCAACCATTACTGCATATGGATGCTATTTACAACTTGTTACCAATTTCTAAAGAGCAGGAACGTTTGAAACAAAATATTTTCGGATTTATTGATGACGTAAGTTTTGAACATTATATTACATTCAAAAATAAACACATGCAACGGTACAGTGTAGGACTGTGATAATTGTAAGTGTGATTCCTACTCGCGAGAATGTTTTTTTTTCATTTCACGACTTTGGTAACATAAAAAGCGGCGTTGAGTTCCGCTATTCAACATATAATATATTTATGAATTAGGACGGAATGCGTGACAGGTAGGTGCGTAGGTTTTTTCTGAACATCTTGCTACATATGGGATGAAGCTAAGAGATATATCTAGAAATATACTCTTAACATTAATCGTAGTAAAGAAATTAAATGATAATGTGATATTTTCAGTTAATATACAAGAAGAAAAGAATAATGTCTGGAGAGCTAACGAAAATAGAAGATTTCAATGAAGGTAATATTAAATGACTAATCAATTATTTGTTTTGAATTGTTTGGATTAAAACTGAATTTTAAAATAGTTAACTGATTAAACTTAATTTTACAACTTAACTTTTCACTCTTTTTTACACATATTTATGCATTTATTTATAATATGAGCGATTGGTCTCCACTCCACAACACGGCGGACCAATAAAGTCTCCCTGTCTTTCTCCGCGATGTAAATGGATCTGTGGTCAAATTACATAGCGGACCAATAACATTGGAATGTGATCTTGTGGTCTGGTTTTGTACTTGTACTCTCATGGTCGCAGTTTCGTACAATTTCTTTATCGCCTCGACATACCGACAGTCAATAAGGCATCTCTGCAGGGATTCCACAACAGCCCAAGTCTCAATGTCAAAGGCTTTCTCGTAGTCGACAAACGCTATCTTTTGGATAATTTACCTGAGAGTATGTATGTGATCTACGATGCTAAAACCTTTTACACAGCCTGTTCCACAGGTTTAAAGTCACCGAACTTCTGAGCAAGTCGATTCGTGATAGCCCTCGAGAACAACTTATAGATGGCTCACGAGTGATATGGGGCGGTAGTTCTTTAATAAGGCTTTATCGACCTTTTTGAAGAATACTTTTACTACGCTCCTACTCCATACCTCTGGTGTAGTGCCGTTGTGAAGAACTGAAAGTCTTGCCAGGTTTATCATAACAGTTTTACTTACTGATTTGAGCATCTCTGCTGTTATTCCATCTTCCCTCGGAAATTTATTATTCCTAAGTTGGTCAAGAGCTGCGATATCAGGAAGCTCATCTGATAAGTGGCGGCTGAGTCCGGCTCGTGGGTCATCGACGCTGTGGGACTCTGGTGGTAGTAATTTCGAGTATAGATTCCCATAGTTTTTAAAGTGTTAAAATATAATTTATGCAAAAAATAAATTGCAGTGCTATAGGATAATTAAGGTATATTCTGTATATAATTTGGTGAGATGACCGTCAACGAGCATCAGGATGTAACGAGTTTTAGACCCAAAACTTTGCTCATAAAGAAATTTAAAATATATTTATTGATATTTAAAAAAATAATAAAAAAAATAAAAAGTGCTTATTATTATTATTATATATCTTTCATTTAGTAATTAAATACCTTAAAGTGAATCAATTGAGAATAAAAAGAGTGCAATAAAGTTTTCATCTTATATTCTTGGACAGTAGCAAACTGATATTTAATCGATATATTAAACTGATTTTGCGGCTGAACCTTCAAGAGTACCCATGAAGTCTTTTCTTGAGTCTATGATG